>CM008281.1:42199755-42231598 GCA_002319775.1 Fagopyrum tataricum
TATAATTGCTCTTTGCTTGAGATACTTTGATTTCTGTTATCTGTTGTCGTCACCTACTTATGGTACCCTTTCTCAGAATTGGGTTCTGGACAGGCGGTGGCGGCCTGTTTTGTGTCTTGTTTTCGCTTTAAGCCTTTGCCCTTTGAGGAGCTGTGACTTTGATATGTGTCGAGTAATCTGATTCGAGCTGCTGGTGTAATGTTTTTCATTTCTATAAGCTCGTTCTATTATAAACTTGAGGTATTTATTGCTTCTTATCTTCTTCAAATTGCACATTGCAGTGATGTGTGACGAAACAGGTGCGACTTTGGTACGGATTTGACACTAAAATCTTCTCTCCTAATTAATAATATACTTAATAATATACAATTTTAGTCCGACAGTCAACAAATGTAGGAGGAAAAGGCTGTGCCAATAAATTTATGAGAAAAAGGTGTGCAACTGATCTAGAAGAGATGTGCGACCCTCTCTGCCTTGGGGCATTGTAGCAAAGGGATGATGCTCCTGAGGCCTTTGTAAGCGAGGATGTGTTTGAGAGTGCTAGTGATTTGGCAAACTTGTAGAACATCGATTTCGATGTTCTTAGTGGTGTAAATCAGATGGAGATTCTCCGTAATTTATGGGTATCATCCGTCATCGGGATACGGATTTTAAACGGGGATGGGATGGGAAAAATCTTGATTTCCCGCTTGGAGATGGGGACGGGGATGAAGATAGGGGATTCAAAATCCATTCGATCGGCAAAAAGTCCTCAAATCCCATTCCTTTGGCAACGTACTCGAATCTTATTCCTTTTATTTGCATATGGTAATAAGTTTAGTTTGACAATCATATAATATGGTGACATATTTAAAGGTTAGATAGTTAACTGCTATAAATCGATCGGGCTAATTGATTTTAGTTGACTCGATATTTTAAATATTATATACAAAAATTATATTCCGGATATTCGAAGCACCGTTAGTCCATTTTGGTCCATGAGATGGTTGAGGCTCTTTGTCTTTCTTCATGGTGCGGGGTTTTTTCTTCCTTGCCATTCCTTGCACATCAAAAGCAGTAGAGAAGGGTCTTCAATGATCATGCACTCTTCATCATTAGTGTTAGTGATTAGACATATATCATCAATGGAAGATCGTTTACGGAGTTTAGAAAGGGTGAACTTACTGAGTCATCATTGAATGTGAAAATGAGGAATCCATCCCTAGCCGCCAATAAGAGCTCCGACGGTGGTGAGGAAGGGGTGTCCGACGATCACAGGAACGTTGGTGCCGTCATCTACATGTACAATCACAAAATCAACAAGCATCTCATGCTTGTCCACCTTCACAACAATATTTTATAACATCTCCACCGGTCTAATAAATAGACTTATCGGGAAAGTCAAGATGAAGTTCACCGTTGAGATTTCTCTTGACTCTAATTCCTTACACATATTGAGAGATATGACACTAACACTTGCACTTAAATCAGGCAGACATGTATGCTTCTTTCCTCCAAAGGTAAGGGATGCAAAAGCTTCAAGATGTCCTTTCCTTTGTGGCAGCTTGCTCCTTAACAAAACTTCAAGACATGTATGCTTCTTTCCCTCCAAAGGTAAGGGATGCAAAGGTAAGGGCTCCTTCACTTAAATCACATCATGTGTGGTGTTCCTTGTGGCTCCTGAATTCAAGGAGGAACGTAAATCCGGACAATGATGCCGGCATTGACTTAAACACAAAAGGGTCAAGGTAGATACGAAAATATGAAAAGAGAAATCTTTTTACATTATTTGTGAAATATAAGACAGCAAATGGTGTATAAAATGCTCTACTCTAAAAGCTATATGATGTTACGTTTAGAACTCATCAAGGTGCTCCTTCAATCCTAGCATATGCTTATGCAAATGGTACCTCGTCAACAATCCTAGGGTATTTACGTAAACCTGTAATAAAGAGAACATAAACACAAGTATCAATCCCAAGGTATTTACATAAAATTGTGATAGAGGAAACATAAACGCAATTACTTTATAAAGGAAGAAGCATATACATTACTTTATACATAAGTATTGTTAACGACAAACCTCTGCCTTTTCAACATTTTCCTATTTCTTGATAATACGATTTCGTAGATTTTATTTTTAAAAAAAAGTCATAAGCACCGGCTTTGATTCCTAAGCAACCCGCAAAAACAAGACATCACATATGTTTGTACCTATTATTTTCTAGTTCTATTTATGAGTTTGATTAGCATTTAATTTAGATTATTCCAAAATGTTGTGCAATTGCTTTTGTTAATATATCATCTTTCTTCTAAAAGACCTTGGCCTTTTAGTGATTCTGAGGTATTTATTTGAATGTTTCTTGCACCTTTCTCGTAGTCTTGCATATGGAAGTTGCTTATATTTTTAGCTTCTTTCATACTTAATCACAAACTACAGGAAGTGTTGATTTTTACCTAGTATTTGAAAGATTAAGAATATTAGCTTATTGTGTTTTTTTTGTTTGTTGTCACTTTTTTATCTTGAACATTCGAAGTCCAGACAACATGTTTTTCCTTACGGGTGAGTCAATGGAGGTTAATAGTTACTATGCATTGAGGGGGTGGTCTGACATTTCATCAAAGTAGATCAATGGACCTTGAATTTTGCAACATATCGTTTTCTCAAACCATATGCAATAATATGAGATAGATATGCCTATTCCGACATTTACATTTTTTGTGTTTGACATTGAAGCAATTGCCATCGATCTTAACAAACTCGTTCAATAGATGGACACTCAACCAACCCGGACGTGCAACGTCTATAGGAGATAGCACATGGACTGATGGAGGCATTTACTTGATGTGAAAGATGACCTAGACGCAACTCATCAACACATCCTCTATGCAGACGTGTCTAGCTTGCACTTCAACAAAGAGATCAATTCCTTGCACAAGCATCAAACTGCTTTGCAACTTTCCAACATTCGATTGTCAGTTGAACTCAACTAGTTGCAAGATCATTTGAACAAAATAAATAAAAACGTTGAAAACTTACCTGATACAGTTCTTTGAGTGTTTCTTCCAACCCTAGTGGGAGAATCCGAATCCGTCAAGGTGTATGATAGATACGGGATAAGAAGAAAAATGGAGACGAGCACCGGAGACAAAATCGACGGGAGGAAGAAGAAATCGTCGGCGGTATCGGGAGAGAGATGGCGGAGGCAAAAACTGTTTCTGCCTCAAAGTCCTATTTAGGGCTTGGGGCGAAATGCGCCGCAATTTAAACTTGGCGCATTCGGAATCCGCTTTCGCCTGGTCCCATACCCATTGGTAATTTTGGCCGCAATTTAAACTTGGCGCATTCAGAATCCGCTTTCGCCTCGTCCCATACACCCATTGGTGATTTTGGCGCGCTCGGTTTCAGTGATTCTAGATACAATTTCGAAACATCACTCTAAATTTATTGGCACACCTTTTCCTCCTACATTTGTTGACTGTCGGGACTAAAATTGTATATTATTAAGTATATTATTAATTAGGAGAGAAGATTTTAGTGTCAAATCCGTACCAAAGTCGCACCTGTTTCGTCACACATCACTGCAATGTGCAATTTGAAGAAGATAAAGAAGCAATAAATACCTCAAGTTTATAATAGAACGAGCTTATAGAAATGAAAAACATTACACCAGCAGCTCGAATCAGATTACTCGACACATATCAAAGTCACAGCTCCTCAAAGGGCAAAGGCTTAAAGCGAAAACAAGACACAAAACACAGGCCGCCACCGCCTGTCCAGAACCCAATTCTGAGAAAGGGTACCATAAGTAGGTGACGACAACAGATAACAGAAATCAAAGTATCTCAAGCAAAGAGCAATTATAGCAGCAACAATAGAGGTTCACTTGGTACCCTTCTTGACAGCAGCCTTGGTGACCTTGGCACCAGTCGGGTCCTTCTTGTCGACGCTCTTGATGACACCAACAGCAACAGTCTGCCTCATGTCCCTCACCGCAAAACGGCCGAGAGGTGGGTACTCGGAGAAGGTCTCGACAACCATGGGCTTGGTAGGAAGCATCTTAACCATGCCTGCATCCCCATTCTTCAAGAACTTGGGCTCCTTCTCTATCTCCTTACCGGAACGCCTGTCGATCTTGGTCAGGATCTCGCCAAACTTGACGGCAATGTGGGAGGTGTGGCAGTCGAGCACCGGGGCGTAACCGTTACCGATCTGCCCAGGGTGGTTCATGATGATAACTTGGGAGGTGAAGTTGGCTGCTCCCTTGGCAGGGTCGTTCTTAGAGTCCGAGGCAACATATCCACGCTTGAGATCCTTCACTGCAACGTTCTTCACGTTGAATCCCACATTGTCACCAGGAAGAGCCTCCTGGAGAGCCTCGTGATGCATCTCAACAGACTTGACTTCAGTGGTCAACCCAGTTGGTCCGAAAGTCACAACCATACCAGGCTTGATCACACCTGTTTCAACTCTTCCCACCGGCACCGTTCCAATACCGCCAATCTTGTACACATCCTGGAGTGGCAGACGCAGGGGCTTGTCTGAGGGCCTTTTCGGCTCGTTGATCTGGTCAAGAGCCTCTAGAAGGGTTGGACCTTTGTACCAGTCAAGGTTGGTCGACCTCTCAATCATGTTGTCTCCCTCAAAACCAGAGATTGGGACAAATGGGATCTTGTCTGGGTTGTACCCCACCTTCTTCAAGTATGATGCAACTTCCTTGATGATTTCATCGTACCTTGCCTTGGAGTACTTGGGGGTTGTTGCATCCATCTGTTGTCACCAGCAAACCAACAATTTTACAAGAATCAGATCATGTGGAGACAAATCAGAAACACAATAATCATAGCCTATTTATTTAATATACCTTGTTACAACAACAGATCATCTGCTTCACACCAAGAGTGAAAGCAAGAAGTGCATGCTCACGGGTCTGTCCGTCCTTGGAGATACCGGCTTCAAAACCTCCGGTGGTGGAGTCAATAATGAGGACGGCACAGTCAGCCTGTGACGTTCCGGTAATCATGTTCTTGATAAAGTCTCTGTGACCAGGAGCATCAATAACAGTGCAGTAGTACTTGGTGGTCTCGAACTTCCACAAAGCAATGTCAATGGTGATACCACGCTCACGCTCGGCCTTGAGCTTGTCAAGAACCCACGCATACTTGAATGACCTCTTGTTCATCTCAGCTGCTTCCTTCTCAAACCTCTCAATCACACGCTTGTCGATACCACCAAGCTTGTAAATGAGGTGACCAGTTGTCGTGGACTTCCCGGAGTCGACATGGCCAATGACGACAATGTTGATGTGGACCTTCTCCTTACCCATCTCTACGAGTCAAAGTAATGAACTGCAGGAAAAAAAGAGGGGGAGCATGTTAAAAACACATTAAAACCTAAAACATGAAACGTGGGTTATGATCAATAGCACGATATGAAATAGCATGTCCACCTACTCTCCAAAACAAAACGTAATACAGTTTCAGTCATTCATAACAATATTGGAAAAATTCAAGTCCAACTAGTCAAAAGTAACATGAGCCGAGCCATATCACATAACTACAAAACTTGATAAATGGCACTATGTTAAACAGAAACTGAACTTAGATTAAGATCAACAAGAAACATTATCACAAATCAACACCGACTCGAAATATTTACAAACATATAACATATTCACATGCATCAAAGCATAGGATAAAGCAACACACTCGATGGATAGGTATATGTATACATATATAGATTCGATCATTCAAACCTAACTCGAAAATCGAAGTTCATCAGCACAAAAGCAGAATTAGCTCACGAAGAAGGTCTGGTAAAATTACGCGTAAAATAATGAAAAGGCCAGCCCAATTACCATCCAAAGCGAAACCTTCGATTAAGATGACAAATCAACACCGGCTAGTAATACCAGCAAAACTTCAAGACAAAATCAAAACACACGGGAGAAAGCAAGGGATAAGAACTGATCAGATCAGATTTTCGACAAAATAAATAGGTTGAGCAAAATCTGAAACACAATCAGATAGACTTTCAATTAATCAGAATAAAATGGGAAGAGCACAGGTAGCTCAATCGCAAAACTCTACCGTCAACCAGACCAAAATATTAATCGAGATAACATCGATTACAAAATTGAAAAACAACAAGAGAATCTCCTCCCAAGAACATATGAATCACAAAGAACAATCGAAACTCGGCAACATATCAAGACATCTACAACACTAAAAGAGGAAGATGGATCTGACCTGATATCAGATTATGTTAAAACCCTAGCCGTCCAGAGAGAAATGTGTAGTAAGTGATATGGTAGTAAGAACTTGTTTGCTTTTATAGTAGCTGCTTAGGGTTTTTCTCATTTTTGGATAACTTTTGCTATAATTTTTTTTGGAAATTCCTATGGTACCATGTAGTATGGTTTTTTTTCAGGATTTTGTCCGATAATTTTTTTAAAGTTCGAATAGTACACTTAAATTTTAAACTAGTTTGAATTTTGTCCAATTTTATTAATATTGAAAAATCGTCTTTTATCTTTAATAATAGGAAATAAAAAAATAAAAATAATTAAATGAAAGAAAAGAGAAGGAAGGAACGCGGGTTTTATTAGATACTTCTCAATTTTCTGTGTAGACGACTTCTTCTCCAACTCCATCAATAGAAGATTGACGGAGGAGGCGGTCTAGTGTTCTCTTTATCACCAGTGGCGGTCTAGTGGACTAAATTAGTAGGAGTGAACTCGATTTTTTTTTCCCCCAAAATCCTAAATAGCTTCTTCCAACCATACTCCTCCGTCATCCCACAACTCAATAACGTAATTATGACTCGATAGAAAAAACACACTATTGAAAGCATGTCGGAATACTTTAAGGGCTCGTTTGGTACGATTCCCGTGGAAATCGGAATCGGGATGAATCATACAAATATATCGTGTTTGGTAAGATTTGAAATCTGAATGAGAATGATTTCATGGAATGACTCATTCCAACTATGGAGAATAAGTTTGATTTTATAACTTAAAGGTGTGTATAATCCATTTCAACATAAACTCATTTCAAATTTAAAACCACATATGTACTTTTCATCATACATATATTTTTACTCACTTATTTAATTTCACAAAAATAAAATTAGTAATTTTTATTACAAAATTATCTATCAACTAATTTGAATTATATTATTATTTTGTAGAAAAACATGATTTTGACAAAAAAAAAAAACTATAATATGTATATTTCGGTCAATATGACATGTTATCGGAAAATGCTCGAAAATAATATAATTGGTTCAATTTATAAAAAAAATATATTTGATATAAGAAATTATTATTTGAGTTGATGATTTTTAGTGTTTATAGTTTACGTTATTAGTTGGTCTTCATTTTTCTTAAATGTAAATTAAAAACTAACATATATTTACATTATAAAATTCACACATATATCATCAAATGTTATATGTATTCTTGTATCATAACTCATATAAAATCAAAAAACATATTTCGATCCGTTAGAGCTTGGTTTAACATGTGTACAATGCCATGGCTTGTTTTGGTGACTTCAACAACGTCATGTACCTGGATGAACGAGTTAATGGTGCACCTGTACACATGTATGAGTGCAAGGGTATGCTAGATGCCTATCGGGAGGTAGGCCTCTTTATAGTTCCATTCGCAAGTGATAACAAGTTCACTTGGACGAATGGTACTATTTGGAGTAAGATTGACAAAGTCATGGTTAACCATGACTAGCTTGAGTAGGGGGTGTATTGTCGCGCGAGCTTTCCGAATAGGTGACAGTATTCGGATCACAAGCCTGCAATCACCCACATCTTACCCCGCCCTAGATCCGTGAGGTCTATTTTTTGGTCTTTAATATGTGGGCTTCTCATGATCAGTTCTATGATATTGTAAAGGCCCTTTAAGAGGTCTGAACACGCGGTATTTTGCACATATCTCGGAAAGGCAAAGATAGAAAACGAGGAGCTAACTACTTTTTTTGGAGAGCTTTAGACTAGATTCCGAGTCTAAGTCCCTCGATCAAGACCAACATGGTTGAACTTAGATCTAAAGCTATTAGGCTTAATGAAGTAGAAAGGAGTTTATATGCACAACAGGCGAAGTCCAAGTACATTCTTCAGAGTGATAGACGTACTTCATTGTTGTGATCCTCACCTCAAGCAACTCTAAAGATCAAGGGTCTGAGGGCGAGCTTGCTTCTCAGGCCCCTCTGCAGCCAAGGAGTGACCCTCCTATCACTCGTTCAAGGGATCGATTACTTGTCCAAGTAGTGTTGTCTGATGCGTTATTCGGGTCCATGAGCTTGCAGCCACCAATGCTCACAATGATAGCCACTAATGACCCATGCGAAAGCAAGCCTTTGAGGTCCTATGATCCTCCGTAATCCAACGCCGCACTCAGACGGTCTGAGTGTGGCGCTGGATTACGGAGGATCATAGGACCTTCATCATACATCAGTACGTCGTCGGCAAGCCACACACTCCCTTCGCTACTCGGATACCGCTCAGTCACTTACTCACTTAAGTGCTCGCTTGTTTCTCTCATCAGGTAGTCTTCACTTGTTTGTGGTTCTCTTCATCCTTTCCTCATATCTATATTCGAGTTTGGAGTCGGATTTGATGATAAATTCAACATTGAATTATCTTCTAAAGTATGTAATATCATATAATTTATACATCGTAGTTCTTACCTTGTTTTGGATTACTATTTTAGTTGATAATTTTGGATTAAGGCATCCAATTGTTTTATTTGATGTTGAATTACACTCGATTCATAAATTGTTGATACTATATTAGAGAATGTTGATGTAGAATATTCTGCCATGAAATCTTATAGCTGAGAATGTATACATTTTACATTCAAAATTTAATTCATTTTAATTTAATGTTCAAATTATTGTTTTTTAAATCTTTGTATTATTTTTAGGTTGTTGAAGTGGATCACTACATCAATCTCTAAAGGAGTATAATTCTAATATATGTTGATTTAATGATTTACGTTTGTTGCATGCAAAAAATATTGCGTTTAATTGCATCGTATTGTATTAATTAAAATTTATTTCGATGTTGGTATGTAATGTTGGATAATATTCCATGATTTAGTAGATTTAACTTTGTATTACTTTAAAATATAAATGTACTTTATACTTGTAAATGTCTAAAACTGAAAGATATACTACACAATACACACCCGATTATTTCACCCAAACCACCCGAACACCCCGTGGGTGATGGGTGGGTGGGTGACGGGTGGTGGGCGAGGTGGGTGAGAGTTTAAGTAAGGTGGGCGGTTGGTGGAAGTGAAACTCCCATAACCCGACCCAATTCCATTCCTAGTCAGACCTTGAGGCTCCCTGAATGATTCAAAATGAAGGCCCGACACTTGATTAAATTTTGGTCCAAAACCCTCTTAAAATAAGTGATCTAGTTATTGTTTTTAACAAGGTTTGAATGCTTTAACCTTTTAGAGAAGTTATATAGTTAGTCAGAGTAATATTAGGAGAAATAATATGTAATTGAATTTGATTGGAATTTGATTAGTTTTTCCTTTTCATCTCCATGATGACGAGACCCTTCTTCCTCTCATTGAAGACGACACCAAGGGTCCTCCACCATTGCTCGTTTCACTTTTTTCCCCATAAAACTCTATGTGAGTTATAGAATAGGGACGTCAATGCCACAACTGTGACCTACCCATACCTCGGGATTGCTAGTTTCACTTTCTTCCTCTCATTGAAGACGTCACTTTTTTCCCCAAGGGTCCTCCACCGAGATCCTTTCCTTTTGGAGCTCGGGGTAGCGGACATAGATCGTCACTGTGAGAGCCCTATTCTTTCGGACCGAGTTTTGGTCCTTAGCCGAGATTGGCTTTGGACGAGATTGGCCTTTCCGCACCCGCGGGTATGACTGCCGCCCCTGCGGGTTTCCGCCACTGCGGCTCAGGGAACCGCCCTTACGGTTTCCGGCGGCTGCAGGCGGTTTTGTTGACTTCTTTGACCCGTGCTTTACCCTTTGCTTACTTCTTTCTATTCCTTGATGAGCAAGGGTTACCTTCCTCACTTCTCCAGCCCTTCCTACGTCCTTCTTGCTTCTTCATCCCTTCCTTTGATCTTGTTCTTGTTTCTCCTTGGAGTTTTGCTTGAGAGTTGTGTTTTGTGGTTGTTGTTGATGATGGATGTGTGTATGCTGAGCTTGGAAGCCAGCTACTGATGTGTGTGACCTCTCCTTGCAGCCTAGGACCACAGGTGTGGTGAGTCCTTGCTTCTTCTCCTTCTCTTCTTCTTTGATTCCATCTCTTTAACTTAGGATTATATGTTTTGAATGTAGAGTGATGTTGGAATGTGTATGTTGTTGCATGTGTGTGACTTTGGAATGGAATAGAAGTGTTTGGATCACGTGAAGAGTCGAAGAGAAGCCGCGGGATCACGTCCTGCACTGTCGCCGCCCCCGCGCCGGAAGACTCCGCCCCTGCGGAAGACGTGCCGCAGCGCCCGTGCCTTGCCTGAGTCGCATGCGTTCCTTGTCACCGCGCCTGCGGCTGCTCCTTGCCGCGCCTGCGGGTTGTCTACTCTGCCCCTGCGTCCCTTGATCAGGCAGGTGCGTCTTGTCCCGGGACTACCTATAGTTGGGTAGTTCCTTTCCTTCCTAGTATGAGGGACTTAGTACCATGCTAGGTATCGGATGTTGATGAGCATGTTATTGATTTGCCGGTTACGACTTTGAGGTTTACGAGTTGGATATGATCTTTATGGATCCCTTGGGTCTAGGTGTGACCCCTTTGTGTGATATGAGTTGATATATATATATATATATGCCTTGTATAGGCCGTGTTGTCCTCCAGCTTGGAGTGGACTTGAGTGAGAGCTGATCGTAGTGATACGACTTCTGAGATTGAGGTAAGTCCATAGGACTTACTTAGCTGCCATCCTTATATTGGATGTGTGCATGAGTGGTGTTTGTTATATGCTTTATAGCATGCGTTATGATGGTCACCGACCTATGTTATATTGACCGCCCATTGTAGTGGTTGTGACAACTTACCTTTCATCCCGTAGTGGAGTCTGAGAAGTTCTCTGTAAGCTAGTTAGTTCTAGTATACGGGAAGGGCACCTACCACTCCATATGGTATACGGGAGAGTGCACTGATACCACTCCAGCTAGCTATTGCACGCAGAGGCGAGGGTTATATACATTCCTCGTGTCACGTATATTTATATATACCGATTTATATACTCTTGAGTGATTAACATTATAAAGATAATAAACCGGGTAAATGTTTGATATCATGATGAGGTGTTAATATTATTGATATGTGATTGTGCTCTAGCATCTTCTTATATATGTGTATGGTTAGCTAACGGTTTTATACCGTGTTGTAGATCCTTTGCAGGTTAGGAGAGCTGCAGAGTGATCCAGAGAGGTGATCTGCTGAGGTTCCGTACACTGGGCGATATCGTGGGTTTTTGGGTTATTTATATTGTACGGATTTCTGTTTGACTTTGTACTCAGCAGTACTTTGTATCATCCTTTTGATATATATATATATATATATATATATATATATATATATATATATATATCAGTTTTATGTTTTGTTTTAATCTATTGGTGCCTTGTTGTAAGATTCAGTGAACTTGTTGTCAGGCTAGGGTCAGGATCCATTGTGATATCCTAACCCAATAGCACCTCGAGTCCTATGGATTTGGGGTGTTACAAAGTTGGTATCAGAGCCGGTAGACGTGCCCTAGATTTACAGGCACAGGAGGGACCATCTGAGAGGTCCCACACCGTTACTCAGGTGCCGGCTGTACAAGTACCTGTTGTTGAGATTGCCAGAGCACCAGAGGAGCATAGAGGGCATAGACCAAACACTTGGTTGAAGGCTTTTCATCAGATGGGTGTACCCCCTTTCACTGGGAAGGTGGAGTTAGAGGTTGAGCTCTGGATCAGGCATGTAGACTCAACTTTGGAGTCTATTCGATGTCCAGCTGATAGACAGATCGAGCTGGTTCAGACTTTATTCCGGGACTTGACACAACACTGGTGGAGATCAGTACGGGGTCAAGTTACCAGCTATGAGCACATGAGGACGATGATTAGAGAGCGTATCTGCCCTGCCTCACTGAGGAGGGAGAAACTACGGGATTTTGTTGAGGCTGGATTTGAGGATGTACCAGTCTTTGAGGCCATCAAGAGGTTTCAGGAGGAGCTGGCATTACTGGGACCAACTGCACCTTCTGTAGATCAACACGTTTATCTCTTTTCCCGACGACCGAGGGATACTACCCGGGCCTATATGGCGGGATTTCATTGTGAGTCCTTGATGGACTACCAGGATAGAGCCGATTATGAGCAAGAGCGGGCGAGTCAGAGGAGAGCTTCTCAGACCGGAGGGTCTGAGAAGAGGCAGCGTACAGGGCAGACCAGTGGTACTGGTGGTGCTGCTAGTGGTTGGCGTGGTCAAAGACCCCAGAGTCAGCCCTCATCTGCACCGGTTGCAGAGAAGGGACGTCAGTGTTTAAACTGTGGTGATCCAAGACATATGAGGCCCGAGTGCACAAGGCCATTAGTGACTTGCTACACCTATGGTAGGCAATGTCACCGAGCTGTTTACTGCCACTAAGGCGGAACTTCATCTCAACAGGGTTCTTCCCCTGCCAGTGCAGCGGGAGGTGGACAGAGGCCACCTCAGCAGCAGCAGCAGATTTAGGGACAACAGAGGGTCCCAGATCGCCCTACGACTCAAGGATCTGCTCCTGGGCCGAGTAGAGGCAGAGGTCGTGGTGGGAGCACCACTGATACTAGAGGCCCACAGGGTCGTGTTTTTGAGCTGAGGAGTGCAGAGGAGCCAGCTGCACCTACTGCTACAAGTACCATTCTAATTCATGGTTTACCTGTTAGAGTTTTATTTGATACTGGTGCTACGCACTCTTTTATTTCTGATGCCTGTGTAGAGCGTCTTGGTTTAGATACAGTTGAGGGGATGCCCTTTATTATAGGGTTACCCGATGGTGGTAGGGTCAAAGGTACCCGTGAGATTCACAGTTGTCCCATATCTGTAGGGACCCGTGTGTTACTAGTTGACTTCTTTGTCATGCCATTAGAGCATGAAGAAGTCATTCTAGGTATGGACTGAATGGATAGACACTCTGCAGTTTTAGATGTAGGTAGGAGGACTGTTACCCTCTTTACCGAGTTAGGCCAGATAGAGGTTTCCCGAGGTTGGGACCTTGGAAAGACTGGCACGATTATTAGTGCGGTACGGACAACTAGATTAATTGCACAAGGTTGTGATGCCTTCTGGTGTTATGCCATGAAGGAGGGGAAGAGTCCAGCATTAGAGGATATCCTTGTGGTTTGCGAGTTTACAGATGTATTTGCTGAGCCGTCCAGTTTGCCGCCTCAGAGGAGTGTGGACTTCAGTATTGAGTTAGAGCCTAGTACGAGACCGATCTCGAAGGCCCCATACCGGATGGCGCCTGTCGAGATGCTAAAGCTGAAGAAGCAACTTGAGGAGCTGGCTGAGAAGGGCTTCATTCGCCCTAGCGTGTCCCCATGGGGAGCACCTGTCCTCTTCGTACGGAAGAAGGACGGATCACTCAGGTTATGTATAGATTACAAAGAGCTAAACAAGGTGACCATCAAGAACAAGTATCCATTGCCCCGTATTGACGACTTGCTAGATCAGCTTCAGGGAGCGACTGTGTTATCCAGGATTAACCTGCGTTCAGGGTATCACCAGCTGAGAGTGAGAGAACATGATGTGCACAAGACAACATTTCGGACCAAATATGGACACTACGAGTTTGTAGTGATGCCATTTGGGCTTACGAATGCCCCAACAATTTTCATGGAGTTGATGAACAACATATTCATCGACTTCTTGGACCAGTTTGTGGTAGTCTTCATAGATGATATTCTGGTGTACTCTCACAATAGAGAGGAACATGCGGGACAGCTGAGGACTGTGTTACAGGTTTTACGAGATAGAGAACTTTATGCTAAGTTCTCTATGTGCGAGTTCTGGATGCCAGAGGTAGCATTCCTGGGTCATATTGTTTCCGCCGAGGGGATCAAGGTTGATCCGGCGAAGATAGAGTCAGTAGCAGCATGGACGACACCGACAAACGTCAAGGAAGTACGTAGCTTTCTTGGCCTAGCCAGATATTACCGACGCTTTGTGGAGGGATTTTCTGTGATTGCCCGTCCACCGACGAGTCTGCTGAGGAAGACCACCCGGTTTGTATGGTCTGAGCAGTGTATGTAGAGTTTTGAGGAGCTGAAGAGATGTCTGACTTCCGCTCCTATTTTAGCACAGCCAGAGGGCACAACTGATTTTGTAGTTTACAGTGATGCATCCAAGCTAGGCTTGGGATGTGTGTTGATGCAGCGAGGCAGAGTGATTGCATATGCGTCTAGACAGCTAAAGACGTATGAGGAGAACTACCCGACTCATGATCTGGAGTTGGCAGCGGTAGTTCATGCACTGAAGATCTGGAGACATTACCTGTATGGTGCTACATATCAGATCTTCACAAACCATAAGAGTCTGAAGTACATTTTCACGCAGCGGGAATTGAATAGCCGCCAGCGTAGATGACTCGAGCTGATCAAGGACTTTGATTTAGAGATTTTGTATTATCCAGGGAAGGCGAACGTTGTCGCCGACGCCCTGAGCAGGAAGACGCCTCGAGAGCAGGCGATTGCGAGATTGACAGTTCAACATCAGTTGCAGAGAGATCTGATCTGGTTAGAGTTGGACATCCAGTTTCCTAATGAGGATGCCCAGCTGCGTACTTTAGAGGTTCTTCTTGATCTGTTGGGTGAGATCCAACAAAAGCAGGAAACCTACCCGACACTGATGAGGATACGAGATAGGATGTCTCGGGATGAGGCACCCCAGTTCCTGCTAGGAGCAGATGGAGTTTTGAGGCGCCGCGGTCGCATTTGTGTACCTGCTGATACAGAGCTGAGACAGAGGATTTTACAGGAGGCTCACTGTACACCTTACTCTGTACATCCAGGTACGAGTAAGATGTATCAAGATTTGAGACGTCTATATTGGTGGGAGGGCTGAAGCCCGATGTGGCCAGATTTGTGGCACAGTATGCGACCTGCCAGCAGGTCAAGATCGAGCATTTCAGACCTGAAGGTGAGCTTCATCCACTTCCTATTCCACAGAGGAAGTGGGAGGACGTCACCATGGATTTTGTGACCGGACTGAGGCTGAGCCGGAGTTTTGATGCTATCTGGATCATAGTGGATAAATTGACGAAGACGGCACGTTTCATTCCTATTAGGGAGACGTGGCCGATGAGCAGATTAGCTGAGGAGTACACTAGGAAGATAGTAAGACTCCATGGTGTACCGAGGACGATCGTCTCTGACAGAGATGGACGATTCACCTCGAGATTCTGGCAGCAGATTCAGACTGCCCTGGGGACGAGTTTGCACTTCACGACTGCGTTCCATCCTCAGACAGATGGTCAGTCAGAGAGGACCATTCAGACCCTGGAGGATATGTTGCGAGCTTGTGTGTTGGATTGGGGGCAAGTGTGGACGGATCATCTCCCACTTGTTGAGTTCTCCTACAACAACAGCTGGCATGCATCTATTGGAATGACCCCATATGAGGCACTGTATGGACAGAGATGCCGTAACCCGTTATGCTGGGATGAGCAGAGCAGTGTTAGTGGTTTGGCACCTGATCAGATTCAGGATGATATGGCTCGAGTAGCACTAATTCGAGAGCGGATGCTGACTGCCCAGAGCCGTCAGAAGTCTTATGCTGATAGGAGGTGTAGACCTCTAGAGTTCAGAGTTGGAGCCCATGTGTGGCTGAGAGTGTCCCCGACACGAGGTGTTAGGCGTTTTGGCATTAAGGGGAAGTTGAGTCCCCGATATGTCGGACCATTCGAGATTCTAGATCGGGTTGGGAGCGCAACTTACAGATTAGCCTTGCCTCCGAGATTAGAGGGTGTTCACCTTGTATTTCACGTGTCTCAGCTGAGGGAGTACATACCAGATCCGAGACACATTGTGAGTTATGAGGATTTGGTGGTCGAGCCGGACCACACTTTTTTTGAGCACCCTATTGCAGTCCTAGAGCGAGGTATGAGACGCCTGCGTTCGAAGGACATTCCTATGCTGAGGATACAGTGGTCGAGACGAGGACCTGATGAGGCTACATGGGAGACTGAGGATAGTATCCAGAGAAACTATCCAGAGTTCTATGCTGAGTTAGATGCACCAGTAGGATCACCGAGTAGATCTTAGTACTACCTTGGTGAGTGTTATGTGCTTATATGCTTATATGCTATGATGTGTTTATTTCATACTAGCTTTGATGTGATTATGATCTTATTAGATCTTGTTGTGCTAGTATGATTCTTGTTTATAGCTGGAGATGGTTCTTTCCTCCATGCTATTGTGATATTAGGTTTAGCTGGAGATGGTTCTTTCCTCCATGCTATTTTGATGGACATAGTAGTGCTGGAGATGTTCTTCCTCCATGCCTTTCTGTTATGGATATGATACGGCTAGAGATGTGATTCCTCTATGCCTTGTGATATGTTTATGGTTTGGCTAGAGATGGTTTTCCTCTATGCTTGGATAGTGTTTTGTTGCTGGAGTTGATGTTCTCCATGCTTATGTTTGAGGTTATAGAGAGAGTTTACCTCGGCTTTGAGTCCGAGTGGTTTCAGGACTTTGCAAGTTTCGGGACGAAACTTGTTTTTAGGGGGGTGAGATGTGAGAGCCCTATTCTTTCGGACCGAGTTTTGTCCTTAGCCGAGATTGGCTTGGCCGAGATTGCCTTTCCGCACCCGCGGGCATGACTGCCGCCCCTGCTGTGCCGCCCCTGCGGTTTCCGCGGCGGCTGGCAGCCGGTTTTGTTGACTCCTTTGACCCGTGCTTTTACCTTTTGCTTACTTCTTTCCTTTCCTTGCTGAGCAAGGGTTACTTCCTCACTTCTCCAGCCCATTCCTACGTCCCTTGCTTCTTCATCCCTTTTTGATCTTGTTGTTTTCTCCTTGTTTTGCTTGAGAGTTGTGTTTTGTGGTTGTTGTTGATGATGGATGTGTGTATGCTGAGCTTGGAAGCCAGCTTAGTGTGTGACCGCTCCTTGCAGCCTAGACCCCAGTATGGTGAGTCCTTGCTTCTTCTCCTTCTCTTCTTCTTTGATTCCATCTCTTTAGCTTAGGATTATATGTTTTGAATGTAGAGTGATGTTGGAATGTGTATGTTGTTGCATGTGTGTGACTTTTGGATGATGAGAATAGAAGTGATTTGATCACGTGAAGAGCGAAGAGAAGCCGCGGGATCACGTCCTGCACTGTCGTTGCCCCCCGCGCGGAAGACGCCGCCTGCGGAAGACGTGCCGCAGCGCGCGCGCCTTGCCTGTTGTCGCCTGCGTTCCTTGTCACCGCGCCTGCTGCTGCTTCTTGCCGCGCGCCTGCGGTTGTCTACTCCGCCCCTACTCCCTTGATCACGCAGGTGCGTCTTGTCCCGGGACTACCTATAGTTGGGTAGTTCCTTTCCTTCCTAGTATGAGGGACTTAGTACCATGCTAGGTATCGGATGTTGATGAGTATGTTATAGATTTGCCTTACGGCTTTGAGGTTTACGAGTTGGATATGATCCTTATGGATCCCTTGGGTCTAGGTGTGACCCTTTGTGTGATAGGAGTTTGATATATATATATGTATGCCTTGTATAGGCCGTGTTGTCCTCCAGTTTGGAGTGGACCTGAGTGAGAGCTGATCGTAGTGATATGACTTCTGAGATTGAGGTAAGTCCATAGGACTTACTTAGCTGCCATCCTTATATTGGATGTGTGCATGAGTGATGTTTGTTATATGCTTTATAGCATGCGTTATGATGGTCACCGACCTATGTTATATTGACCGCCCATTGTAGTGGTGTGACAACTTACCTTTCATCCCGTAGTGGAGTCTGGGAAGTTCTCTGTAAGCTAGTTAGTTTGGTATACGGGAAGGGCACCTACCACTCCATATGGTATACGGAAAGTGCGTTGAAACCACTCCAGCTAGCTATTGCACGCAAGACGAGGGTTATATACATTCCTCGTGTCACGTATATTTATATATACCGATTTATATACTCTTGAGTGATTAACGTTATAAAGATAATAAACCGGGTAAATGTTTGATATCATGATGAGGTGTTAATATTATTGATATGTGATTTGTGCTCTAGCATCTTCTTATATATGTGTATGGTTAGCTAACGGTTTTATACCGTGTTGTAGATCCTTTGCAGGTTAGGAGAGTTGCAGAGTGATCCAGAGGGGTGATCTGCTAAGGGTTCCGTACACTGGGCGATATCGTGGGTTTTTGGGTTATTTATATTGTACGGATTTCTGTATCATCCTTTTGATATGTATATATATATATATAATATATATATATATATATATATATATACTATATATATATATATATATATATATATATATATAGTATATCAAGTTTTATTTTTGGTTTAATCTATTGGTGCCTTGTTGTAAGATTCAGTGAAATTGTTGTCAGGCTAGGGTCAGGATCCATTGTGAGATCCTATACCCAGTAGCACCTCGAGTCCTATGGATTTGCGGTGTTACAGTCACCTACCCATAACTCGGGATATCAGCAAAAACAGAGGGCACTGGGGTATTAGCCTCAGTATAGAGCCCGGGGCCACCCTCGCTCCACAAAGTTCAGTGTAGGGTCAGGGTTGTGGCAAAGGTCGTGGTGTGAGTACAACTAAATACTAGAGGGACACAGGCCAGGGTGTTTTAAGCTGAGAAATGCCAATCATCCAACTGGCCTCTCATGACTATAGGTACTGATTTGGATTAAGGAGGACACATCCGAGTTTTATTTGACAGCGAGTGCTACCTATTTCTTCATATGGATGCATGTGGCAGTATAGGTTGTGCTTAGGCATAGTAGTTGGGGTTACGTTTGTAGTAGGATTACCAGATGGGGGTAAGGTTAATGGTTCTCGGAAAATTCATAATTTCCGATATGCTTGGGCGGAATCAGGAATGACTGGTAGATTTCCTAGTGATGCACCTAGTGCATGAGGATGTCATCCCACTGTGTGGTCTAGCCAAGTCGCCACTTGGCTAGGGACCACAAATGGGTCCCATCAGTTAGCCTGACAACAACATCACTTATAGGACCTTGCAACAAGAAGCACGTACAAATAATGAAAATATTCAACCTGTTATATAAAGGTTTACACAACAAAACCATGCACATGCATATGTACCCAAAAGACAACATAAACAGTGACTGTAAAAACACAACCGTAGTTTCCTGCAAAACAAACAACATTTGGTAACGCTGCACACCGGCAAGTGTACACCTCCGCCGACAAGCGGGAAACTCAAAATAAAACAAACCAACCCTGTGAGATCACTGTCCGGCGGCGGACCACTTCCAGCAGCTGACTTTCCCTACAACATCCTTATTAGCATGAATACCTAAAAAGATGTCGGTATAAACCGTTAGTTCATGATCATAAATCTGTCCACGGAGAGATTCAACTAAACACATATATCTATAGTATATGCAACACATCAACCTAGCCATACTATATGCAATGCACTTATGGCCGGAACATTCATTCACATGCTTATTATAGGTCGGTGATACCATCTTATTAATTCATTTGCACTCTGATCGCCCCATGGAGCAAGCCCCAATGTTTGTACCGCATGATAACAGGCAAATCCTATTCGCAGTGGTCGCACCCTTGCACTCCTAGTATTGAGAGAATCCCGGTCGCGACTCATAGAGTCTTGTCGCTAATGCTATGGCTAACGCCAATCCAAGCTCATGTCAATTTAGGATAATGCCAATCTAGACTATCGCCGGTCCAGGCTCGCCATTCATTGATAATACGGCACTCTTACCCAAGTTCATGGGTGTAGCCGGTGCACTTATGTGCCTAGCCCTATATGGGTTATGACCATATGATTACAGGCTCGTCCTCAGATACACATATTACATGTGTTTACACATCTTGTCGTTAGCTATATGCCACACACATTATTAATTCCACTTGAATTAATATAACATTTTCACACATTACCACACATCATAGCTAACATGAATTATCGACCTAGTTTAGTAGAGCATATAGTTAGTTTTTCCTTTCCCGCATGCATGTTTTAGCCTTAAGTTGTGTTCTTTATACTTGTTTAATGCAACTTTGCGAGTATCGATGTCTACACACACTTTTGGTGTCTTTGTAGGTATTTTGGCGTGTTTCGGAGCTAAAACGATGCATTTGAGGATCAGGCATCGGGATGGACGCTTAGGAGCGATCACGCAGGCACGGGAAAGGAGGAAAGACGAGCCAAGACAAAACGCACGAGATTGGAGCAATCTTGGCTGAGATCCGAGCCATCTCGGCCGAGATTCGAGAAATCTCGGCCGAGATCCGAGCCATCTCGGCCGAGATTCGAGCCAGCTCGACCGAGATCCCATATCAGAAGTTTCTGTCGAAGAATCTCGGTCCCATCTCGGTCCCGATCTCGGCCGAGATTTGTTCCATCTTGGCCGAGATTTTTCACATTTGACCGAGATTTCGACGAGATTTCGTTAACGCTGGATCACGAAGCAAATCTCGGCCCCAACGTTCAAAAATCTCGGTCACCGACCGAGATTTTTGACCGAGATTCCTGTTCGCCGATTTATTTCGTTATTTTTCGGATCTGTTTTAGGGCAGCCCGTTGGCGGGATATAAAAGGAAAGCCCTAAATGATTTCGGGGGTTCCCGTTTCATTCTAATTTCGAGCTCCTTTGGAGAGAGCTTTTTCCCCTTTTCTTCTCCCTTTGCCCTAAACCATTGTTACCCATTGTTGAACTTGTTTGAGGCTTGAGGAACTTCGCGAATATTGGAGAATTTGACGTATTGCTAATCCTCTATCAATAAAGCTGAGTTTTCTTTTAATCTCTATTTTAGATTCTTGTTTATGCATTCTCTCTTGAATTGATTGAATTGATTGGATTGATAATTCCTTCTTCCATTAAATTGCTTGGATTGATGATTGTTTCTTCCATTGAATTGAGTGGATTGATGATTGCATTTGAAATGTCGATTGTTGGCTAAAACTCTTGTGGATCAAGGTGAATTGGGATTTGTTTATACCCGGACTATGATGGAATTGTGCTTATTGCTTGGTTTGAATAGCTTTGAAATCCTCTGGTTGACTTGTTCTTGAACCTAGTTAGAATTCATCTAGCTAGTAACCTAAACCGGAACTGAGACCTACCTGGTAATGTTCCGCTTAGATACTTGAGTGTTCGACCATAGGTAATAGAGGTGAAAACCTCTATTGGGTTGAGCGTGCCTAGATTCTGTACTAAGTAGGATAATACCTGAGACTTACCCGGTAATGGTTTACCTTTCCCTTAGTTCGGAGTTTGGTTTGTTTAGAATTTCCTACCTCTCTACCTTGAGACTTACACGGTAATAGGTAGTTGGTTTGGAACTAGATAGTCTTGAGACTTACCGGTAATAGACTATCAGTTTAGAAACGTTCTTTCCTGAAGTTTGTAACCATAGATCTTTTGAGAGATTTCCTGAGTCCGTGCGTATAAACAATGACCTTGAATCCTTGGAATCCGCATTTTCTTTATTGATATACTTTCGTTTGTCTGTTTTACTTGGTTTTCGATCAAATTTGTTATTTGATTGCGAAACTCTACAGAAAAACCCTTCAAAACTCCTTGGATCTTTCTTCCCTTCTTTTCCGACCTCGTTCTTTTATTTTGATTTACGCTATCTGTGATCACATTTGCATTACAAACATTTAGCCCTGAGTTCGACCTTGGAATACTTACCCTAACTGTAATTGTCCCCAAGCAAATAATAAATTTGATCGAGCCAAGATAGCATGAATCATCTAAGCTAAACAAAAACAAAAACTCTTTTTGGTAGTGCTTCTATTCATGATCACTTTCAGAGTGTAGTCACAAGGCTAAAGACATATTTCGATTAAGGTCAAGTAAGATAGGCAAGATATAGGATAATCACACCTTGCAAGGAATCCAAAATCATCATTTAAACTACCAATGTTTAAAATTCATGAAAAATCCAAGTTTAGGCCATGAAGTCAATTACATGTATGCAAAGATCAAAAGACTTAACAAATAAAGGCCAAGAAACGTGATAAAGGTAGGATGTGTATAGGTAATGTGGTGGAAATCGGGAAAGAGGACAACACAACATTTTTCTTTTCTTTCTTCTTTCTCGACATACATCCTTTCTTTTCATGCATTTTTTTTTTCTTTTTTCTTTTGAGTGAAGGCATAGGTGCACAATAGCCGAAACCTTGGTGTTCAGTTTTTCACGTACCTTACACCAAAGTGCACATACCAAATCAACTCTAGGTAATGTTTTTAAAACTAATCCGACTTTGGCAAGACACAAACACCCGATTATGTGAATGGTGCCGAGTTACTCATCTTCATAGCCAACAAAACCCATAGAAAGCTTTTGCTTTCAATTCACATATCACAAATCAAACAACTTCTTCACATATTGCACATAATTCACTTTTCACAATTAAGCATACACCTTCAAACTTCACTTTCCTAATTCCCGGATGGGTCATAAGGGGCAAATAAATTCAATGTTTGAGGTGCTGAAAATGGTAAAGAAGAGAAGAAGAAGAATTCGAATTGCCTAAGTCATTTCTGTGCAATGTAAAAGAACTCATCATATAGCTTCAACTTTTCAAGATCAATCCGATTAAACAAGGTAATCCAAATAAATCATATAGATTACAAACAAGGCATTCAAATCCCATAATTGCCATTAATTCAATTAAAGCTCAAAATAAACATCGATAGCCAAATAAACATACACAATTTCCTCATTAAGGTCACATCAATCCTAGAAGCACAAAATTTTTTTTGAAATTTTTCTGATTTTTTTGGATTTTCATATAAAATGCAGTACAAATAAAAGAAACATGCTAAAAGGTATTGCAAGCATCCTACCCCATACTTAAATCTCACATTGTCCCTAATGTGAATAATAAATATGAAGTAAAAACAATACTCACAATGTAAGAATGAAGAAGGCATCCGGCGTGTTTCCTCCTCGACTTACTTCGTTTCTCGTCTTTCATAGCAATTTCCTCGCCTTAAGCTCGTTCTGAGTGCTGTTCCCGTATCTTTTTTTACCACGACACCTAGGTCCTGCAAAGACCAACAAGAACGCGCAAAAACGCAAAAGCAAAAAGCAAAAATAAAAATAAAAAGACGAAAAGACTCTTACCTCGGGTTGCCTCCGAGAAGCGCTTGGTTTAAGGTCTCTAGCCGGACCTAACTCCTTTAAAGCATCAAGTGAGATGGATAGGTGAAAGTTTTTCCACCGGAAGTTCCGGTGTATACCTCTTCAACCTATGTCCATTCACTTTAAAAATACCGGAGTTTTCACCCCATACTTCGACAGCTCCGTGGGGGAAAATCTTCTTCACAACATAAGGTCCCGTCCATCGTGACCTTAACTTTCCTGGAAAAAGTCGGAGCCTAGAATTAAAGAGAAGAACAAGATCACCTTCTTTGAAGTTCTTTGGCAATATGTGCTTGTCATGCCACTTCTTTGTTCTTTCCTTGTAGATCCGTGCATTCTCATATGCATTCATCGGATCTCCTCCCAGCTCGTTGATGTCCAACAACCTCTTTTCTCCGGCTTCTTTTATATCAAAGTTTAGCCATTTCACGGCCCAATATGCTCTATGCTCCAACTCTACAGGCAAATGACATGATTTCCCATAAACAAGTTGATAAGAGAGTAGTACCTATGGGAGTCTTGTATGCTGTCCTATAAGCCCAGAGTGCATCATCAAGCTTCATTGCCCAATCTTTCCTTGAGCGAGACACTGTCTTCTCTAGGATCCCCTTGATTTCTCTATTCGAGATTTCCACTTGGCCACTAGTTTGGGGATGATATGGGGTTGCAACCTTGTGAGTTACCCCATACTTGGACAAAAGTGACTCAAAGTTTCTGGCTGTGAAATGCTTCCCTCCATCACTAATAATGACACGTGGTGTGCCAAATCTAGGGAAGATAGTTCGGTTGAAAAATTTAATCACAACTTTAGCGTCATTTGTGGGTGAGGCTATAGCTTCAACCCATCTAGATACATAATCAACCGCTAAAAGAATGTAAAGGTTCCCGCATGAGGATGGGAAAGGTCCCATGAAGTCAACACCCCATACATCAAAAATCTCAACTTCTTGGATGTTGTTCAAAGGCATCTCATTCCTCCTAGATATGTTGCCCGTCCTTTGGCATGAATCACAAGCAGTGACGAATATCTGCACATCTCTGAAAAGATTAGGCCAAAAGAATCCAGATTGCAATACCTTGGCACTAGTCTTGTGAGCACTAGCATGTCCTCCACAGGGCAATGAATGACAATGTCGGATGACACTCTCAATCTCGTCGTCTGGGACGCATCTCCTAAGGATTCCCTCGGGTCCTCTCTTGAATAGTAGTGGTTCATTCCAATAGTAATGTCTCACATCCTTGTAGAATTTCTTCCGTTGGGAATGAGATAAACCTGGAGGAATTTCACCACAAACTAAATAATTAACAATGTCAGCAAACCAAGGTTCCTTTTCACCTGAAATTTGGAGGATATATTTCTCCATCATGTGGAGATGCTCATCCGGAAATGCATCGTCAATAGGGATGTCATCCCCTTCCATAAGTTCTGGAGGTAATCTGCTAAGATGATCAGCTACAGAGTTTTCGGACCCCTTCTTATCTCTAATCTCTAGATCAAATTCTTGAAGGAGAAGAATCCACCGGATAAGACGTGGCTTTGCATCCTTCTTGGTGAGAAGGTACCGAATCGCAGCATGATCCGTGTACACAATCACCTTAGCTCCTACAAGATAGGAACGGAACTTCTCAAATGCGTAGACGACGGCTAGGAGCTCCTTTTCAGTAGTTGCATAATTCAGCTGAGCTCCATCAAGCGTCTTGCTAGCATAGTAAATAGCATGAGTAAGTCCTTCCTTCTTCTGTCCTAGCACCGCCCACTGCGAAGTTGCTTGCATCACACATCACCTCGAATGGAAGAGACCAATCGGGAGGTTGCATGATTGGAGCAGTGATGAGAGCTTCCTTCAACCTGTAAAAAGCATCAAGGCATTCCTTCGAGAAAACAAACTGAACATCCTTGATTAGTAGGTTAGTCAAAGGTTTAGCAATTTTAGAGAAATCTTTTATAAATCTCCGGTAAAAACCGGCATGTCCTAGAAAACTTCTTACCCCTTTGACTGATGATGGTGGAGGTAGCTTCTCAATAGTCTCAATCTTGGCCTTATCAACCTCAATTCCACGGTTAGATATCAAGTGACCTAACACAATACCTTCCCTAACCATGAAATGGCATTTCTCCCAATTGAGAACAAGATTACAATCCTCACATCTTTGTAAGACCAAAGACAGGTTAGCCAAACATTCATCAAAAGAGGATCCATAAACAGAAAAATCATCCATAAAGACTTCCATGATGTTTTCAATATATTCAGAAAAAATAGACATCATGCATCTTTGGAAAGTAGCAGGAGCATTACATAAACCGAAAGGCATTCTCCTATAAGCAAAGGTACCCCAAGGACAAGTAAAAGTGGTTTTCTCTTGGTCATCCGGATGGATGGGGATCTGGAAAAAACCACTATACCCATCTAGGTAGCAAAAGTAAGAGTGTTGGGCTAGCCTTTCTAACATTTGGTCAATGAAGGGTAAAGGAAAGTGATCTTTCCTAGTAGCATGATTCAACTTCCTATAATCAATGCACATCCTCCATCCTGTCACAGTCCTAGTCGGGATCAACTCATTCTTTTCATTAGTTATGACAGTCATCCCACCTTTCTTAGGTACAACATGTACGGACTAACCCACTTACTATCCGAGATGGGGAATATAATTCCCGCATCAAGCAACTTAAGGATCTCCTTCTTAACTACCTCTTTCATGTTAGGATTCAATCTCCTTTGAGGTTCTCTAGAAGGCCTATGTCCATCATCTAACAAGATCCTATGCATGCACATAGAAGGATTAATCCCTATGAGGTCATCTATAGTGTAGCCCAAAGCTTTTCTATGCATCTTAAGCTCTTTCAATAACTTCTCGAGTTCAAGTTCATTCAAGCTAGCACTAACAATGACGGGATAAGATGAGTTAGAACCAAGAAAGGCGTACCTTAGGTGTGTCGGAAGAGGCTTCATCTCGACCTTAGGAGGCTCCGGTTCTTCTTCAGAAATCTCGGCCAACTCTTCCGGTGGAGATGAAGGATCTCGGCCCGAGCTGAGGTGAATCTCGGCCGAGATAGGGTAAATCTCGGCCGAGATTTTTCGGTCTCGGCCGAGATGCCCTGATCTTCTGAAACTGAAACTTTCTGTTGCCAAATCTCGGCCGAGATTTCTTGGATCTCGGCCGAGATGCCATCTGCTTCTGTCAGTTCTTCGAATCTTGATTCCTCGTTGATGGGGAGAAGACTCAAAGATCGGACTTCTTCAAACAGTTCATCTTTTGGCTACTGTCATGATGCTCATGGTCAAAACCTGCTCAAGAGGGTCAGAACATAGAATTGAATTTATAATCTCCAATCATCTTCATCATCCTCTAGGATGTTGTACATATCCTCTTCAAACAAGGGTCCCTTAATCAAAGGAGGGAGTTTAAATTGCCACAACTTCCTCATCAATTCTAAATGTAAGGGTAGCATCCCTACAATCAACTAAACATCCAGAGGTAGCAAGAAAAGGTCTCCCTAAAATGATAGGAACAGGACAGTCAGCAGGAATATCCAAAACAACAAAGTCAATAGGGATAAAGAACTTCTCTAATTGGATTGGAACATCCTCAATGATTCCCACAGGACGTGTGGTGGTTCTGTCTGCCATGCAAAGAGTCATCTTTACTGGCTTTGGTTCTCCAAGTCCAACCTTCCTGCATAAAACGAGTGGGATAATACTTACACTAGCTCCAAGATCGCAAAGTGCTTTGTACGTTCCATCTCCAACTTTGATTGGGACACAGAAAGATCCGGGATCACTCAATTTTGGTGGCATCTTTCCACTGTTCCTCTGGATGAGGTCAGTAGATCTCCGGGTCATTCTGACTTCTCCATATTCCTCTAGCTTCCTCTTGTTGGAGAGGATTTCCTTCAAGAACTTTCCATAGGCAGGCATCCCTAAAATAGCATCAACAAAAGGGATGTTAATATGCAATTTATTTAAAAGGTCAAGGAACTTACCAAAGTGCTTGTCCAATTGAGCTCTAGCACGGGATTTAGGAAAAGGAAGTGGTGGTTTGTATGGAGGAGGAGGGATGTAGACATTCTCTTTTTCCTTAGGCTCCTCTTCCATTGGTTGCTTTCCTTTATCCAAAACCTTTGGTTGTGGATCATTTGTTCAATCCACTTCTTGTAGTGATTGCCATGACTTGCCCTTGGGATTATTTTCAGTTTTTCAGGAAGTCTTCCTGGATCTCTTTGAGCGTCTTCGGCCTTCTTGAACACTTGAGTTTCCAAAACCTTTTGGGCTTTGGTTACACTAGTGACTGTACTCTCTAGATTTCCCATCCTAGCCATCAATTGCTCAAACATTGCTTCAACTCTATCCTTTGGTTGAGCGGGTTCAGCTGGCTTGGACGGCTGGCCTGCATTGCTAGAAGAAGCTTGAGGGTTCAAAGCACCCTCAGGATTAGAATAAGAAAAACCAGGATGATTATGATTAGGCTTGTAGTTATTTCCCTGATTATTCCTATTATAATTGTTGTTATGACCTCTTTGGTTTTGATAACCTCCTTGGTAGTTACCTTTACCCATGTAATTCGCATCCTCTTCCTTGGATGCTACCTGCACTTCGGCTTGCTGAGCTTTCAAGTTAGATGCAATTAATTCTTTCAAAGATTTAAGTTCAACTTGCAAAGCATCTAACCTTGAATCATTAAGAGTGTTTTGGTTTACCTCATAGACTCCGGGTCTAGTCTTTCTCTCTTCAACTTTCCTGTGAGAATACTTTTCAATAGTCTTGGCTTGCTTCGTAATGAATTCCCAAGCTTCATCCACAGTTTTTTCCATAAAAGTACCTCCAGAAAGTGATTGCAATTTAAATTGAGTATCTTCATCAAGTCCCTTGTAATAAATCTCTAGCAATTCAATCTTAGAGATCCCATGATGAGGACATTCCAACGTAAGGTCAATGAACCTCTCCCAAGACTTATACAAACTCTCCTTATCTTTCATCACAAAAGCATTTATCTTCCCTCTAAGTTCAGTAGTCTTGTAGGGTGGGAAAAACTTAGTGAGGAATTCAGACACCATCTCCTCCCATGTGTTAATCCGCCCATATGGAATAGTTTGATACCAAGCTAAAGCTTTATCCTTAAGAGAGAAAGAAAAACCTCTTATCTTATGATTGTTACCTTCCATACGAGCTGGACTTACCGCATCCATAAGAGTCTCGTAGTTGTTCATGTGTTGGTGAGGAGATTCTGTCTCTGTCCCACCAAACTGATTCTGGCGAATCATCTGTATCACCTGCGGTCGCAGCTCATGCTCATGATTTCGCGGATCTCCAAAGTTAACTCCAGGACGGTTAACTCTTTGGGTAGGATCCATCCTCTGTCCAAGTGTTTGTGGAACTTCCACAAAAGGCTGGTGAATGACAGGTCTGAGAGGAGCGGGAGGTGGAGCTTGTGGAGGAGCTTCAACTCGAGGAGGAATTGGAGCTAATTGTGGTGCTGGAATTACTTGCTGCACTGGAGCTGGAGCTGCAGCTGGCCTCTGGTTCATGGCTCTGGCTATCTCTTCCATTTGAGCTCTCATTGCAGCCATTTCCCTTTCTGTAGTTTGCTCTCTTTCTCTAGCAATCCGTCTCTCAGCTTCTAGTTGCTCTAAAGCATCTCTGAGTTCAGCTTCATAATCTCTATTTCAGCCATTTTAGAAGCTTTCGGGCTCTTAGTCTCTCTCGCAGTGTCCTTTCAGGTTCGGGATCGTACGGAACTAGTTCTTTCAAACCCGAGTTCTTTGCATACACTGTGAAGGATACCTAAAGTCCTGAAAATTCCAAAAACAAAACCAGAAACGAGATCAAAAGTAAAAGAAAGACTTACACTAAAAGAAATCACAAAACAAAACAAATGACTTAGTCCCCGGCAACGGCGCCAAAAACTTTGTTCGCTATTTTCACGCCCCTATAAACTTTTATCAGTATCACTATATCATGCTTTCATAGGAACAATAATACCACACAATTCAAATATCTCAGGTAGTAACTTCTGCAGATCAAAAACTAAGTAAGTCGAAGACTTACCTGAGTATTTGCAACGAACCAAATTAACCTATAGTTAGTCTACTGCCTCCAGCCGTACCTGTGAGGAAATATCATATTCCTTATTAAACTTTTCGTACCAAAATTAACTAAATTATTTCCTTGGAATTCAATTAACTTTTCCTAAATCTCATAATCTTAATTTAATTAAATAATTATTTAATTAATTAAATTTTGCCGAAATAACGTTTTGCCCGCAGACAGTTTTCTAAACCACTTGTCAGACGATCTCGACATCCAAATAGCCTAAGATCATCAGAATAATTAAACGATCGTAATGGAATTTACATTCATCCATTCCGACAATCCTAAGGTCAATTTAAATCAACCCGCAATACAAATAAATTCATTACTTATTCGTTACTAACCCGATTGATGATCCAGAAGAAGTTGCGGACTCCTGGGGACGCGAGGAGTAAGAGCACGGCACTAAACTCGATTTTGATAGCTTGTGGTGGTCGGCGGCGTTCGATAGCGTGAAACGGAAACTTAACTAAAAAGCTAGCAAACGAAAAATAAATTTGTACCATGATGAAGAGAATAAGATAAGGGACTTGTTGGTACAATCGGCATTTGAAAAATGGGCTAGAAATAGATGATATGAGGAAGGTTCAAAGTTGGATCGGTGCGGTGGTATATCGCTCGACTTTCGCTCTGTAAAATTCACCTCGAAATGAAAGTGAAGAAGATGGTACACCCGCCTTTCTTATTGTTTGATATATATAAATATATTAAAAAAACAATCGTGCTTCAATTCTATAATGAAGTTGAAATTGAAATGTAATTCAAATAATGCAGGAAATTGTCTCTCATTTTCAATTGAATATATATAAATATATATATATATATATATATATATATATATAATATGTACAAACAAAATTGGAGTCAGCAAAAACCCAACTTCATCCATAAGATTTTGCATAAAAATAGATTATTATAATATATAATATTATAATAAAGTTTATTCAAACTATTTATTTATAACGTAGTTATAATTTTCGGTCTCTAAAAATTACCAATTTGGAATCGAAAACCTGGAATATTACCTAGATAACTATTACACAAATATCTCGGAAAAATGGGCATTCCTAAGCCGCATTTCTTAACCGCTAAGAATATGAATAACGACTCTTTTGGCCATTTTTCCTTTTTATATTATTTCACCCTGAGGACATATTCGATGTCTGACCATATCTCTCAACTAAAATTTTGTTATTTGGAGTTCTCAAAATCCCCAGATAATACTAGAGGTAAAAATTATCACTCGGAAAAAAAAAGTTAAAATTTTTCCCACAATTCAAATCTAAGTCAACCACACAAATGTGAAATTTTACTCGTCAATTTCACACCGTTCGTAAGTTATAACTCAATCCTTATCTATAATTAAGTCTAACCCAACTTAATCATAATTAATTAGGATTCGAAAATCCTAGCATTTACACATAGGCAGGGAGGACAATGACGATCACTACAACTACAGGTTTTCCGAGGTTGGGATCGCGGGAAAGTCGAGACAATCATTAGTGCAGTTAGAGCAACTAGATTGATTGGATAGGTTGTGAGGCCTTTTTGTGCTACGCCATGAAGGAATAGAAGGTCCGAGATTGGAGGACATCCGGTGGTAGGCGAGTTCACAAAGGTGTTCTGGGATGATTTTCCCCGTCTACCTCCGCTACGAGTGTTGATTTTAACATCGAGTTGGAGCCGGGCACAAGACCGATCTCGAAGGCTCCCTACCGCATGGCACCCACAGAGATGGCAAAGCCGAAGAAGCAGTTGGAGGAACTGAACTGGCAGAGAAAGGGTTCATCACACTGATTGTTTCTCCATGGGGTGCCTCAGTGTTGTTCGTTAGGAAGAAGGATGGATTTGAGGCTATGCATAGATTATCGAGATATGAATTGGTGACTATAGAGAATAAGTACCCGTTGCCCCACATTATTGACTTGCTAGATCAGTTTTAGAGGGCTCCGTCTTTTCCCGGCCCGGATTGACTTGAGATCGGGATATCATCAGCTGAGGGTGAGGAATAAATAATTCCCAATATGGCTTTCCGGACATGATACGACCATTATGAGTTTGTAGTGATGTCATTCGGGCTCACTAACGATCCAACCGGGTTCATGGAGTTAATGAACGGGGTATTCATCGACTACTTGCGACCAGTTCGTAGTGTGTTCATTGACGACATCCTGTTGTACTCCAGAGCAGAGATGAGCATGCATGAAATTTAAGGACATTGTTACGGGTACTACAAGACAATGAGCTATATGCTAAGTTGTCCAAGTGCGAGTTTGGATGTCAAATGTGACTTTTCTAGCGCCATGTAGTCACAATTGACAAGATCAAGGTCGACCCGGACAAGATCGAGTCAGTATCATCGTGGCAACCTCCAATGAATGTTAAGGAGGTGCACAATTTCTTGGGGCTAGCAGGTTACTACAAAAGGTTCGTGGAAGAGTTCTCAATAATT
>CM008281.1:42241983-42254118 GCA_002319775.1 Fagopyrum tataricum
TACCTAACTATAGGTAGTCCCGGGACAAGACGCACCTGCGTGATCAAGGGACGCAGGGGCGGAGTAGTCAACCCGCAGGCGCGGTGACACGGGACGCACGCAACACAGGCAAGGCGCTGGCGCTGGCGCGGTCGCTGCGGCACAACTTCCGCAGGGGCGACGGCTTCTAGGCGCGGGAGCGACGTTAGTGCAGAACGTGATCCCGCGGCTTCTCTTCGGTTCTTCCCGTGATCAAACCACGTCTATTCCAATCCAAAGTCACACACATGCAACAACATACATACCAACATCATCCTATGTCTAAACATCTAATCCTAAGCTAAAGAGATGGAAGAACAAGAAAGAAAGAGCGAAAGAAAGAGCTCACCTCTATTGCTGGACTAGGCAAGGACAAGCTCCACAACAACTCAGCTGGCTTCCAAGCTCAGCAACCACAGCTACCATCATCAACAACACACCAAACTCAAGCAAACTCCAAGAGAAAACAAGAACAAGATCAAGAAGGGTGAAGGAGAAGCAAGGAGGACGTGAGCACTGAGGAATAGAGGTGAAGGTGAAAACCCTTGATCAGCCAAAGGAAATGAAGAAGTAAGGTAAAGGTAAAGCACGGGTCAAAGGAGTCAACAAAACCGGCTGCAACCGCCAGAAACCGCAGGGGCGTTTCCATGAGCCGCAGGGGAGGAAACCCGCAGAAGCAGCAGTCCTGCCCGCGGGTGCGGAAAGACCAATCTCGGCCAAGCCAATCTCGGCTAAGGACCAAGACTTGGTCCTAAAGAAAAGGGCTCTCACATGGCTCAAGCTCATTTAATTTTTAAACGAGTCGAATAAGAACACATATTAAAGCTCGTATAAAATTTAGATCCACGAGCCAAGCTTGTTGAGCATGTCAATTGTAAGAGCCTTAGTCTTTCGGACCGAGACTTGACCTTAGCCGAGATTGGCTTTGGGCTGAGTGTGGTCTTTCCGCACCCGCGGCCAGGACTGCCGCTCTTGCGGGTTTCCGCCCCTGCGGCTCAGGGAACCGCCGTTGAAGTTTCCGGCGGCTGCAACCGGTTTTGTTGACTCTCTTGACTCGTGCTTTACCTTTGCCTTAGTTCTTTCTTTTCCTTGGCCTATCAAGGGTTTCATCTTCATTTGTCTTCCTCTGTGCTCACATCCTTCTTGCTTCTTCATCCCTTCCTTTGATCTTGTTCTTGTTCTCCTTGGAGTTTTGCTTGAGAGTTGTGCTTTGTGGTTGTTGATGATGCTAGTGATGTGTATGCTGAGCTTGGAAGCCAGCTACTGATGTGTTTGATCTCTTCATTCAGCCTAGGATCTTCAGTAGTGGTGAGTTCTTGCTTCTTCTCCTTCTCTTCTTCTTTGTTTCCATCTCCTTAGCTTAGGATTAGATGTTTGGACATAGGATGATGTTTAAATGTGTATGTTGTTGCATATGTGTGATTTTGATGAAGAGAAGATGTGATTTGATCACGTGAAGAGCCGAAGAGAAGCCGCGGGATCACATTCTGCACTTTCGCCGCCTCCGCGCCTGGAAGCCGCCGCCCCTGCGGAAGACGTACCGCAGCGCCCGCGCCAGCGCCAGCGCCTTGCCTGCGTTCCGTGTCACCGCGCCTGCGGCTGATCCCTGCCGCGCCTGCGGGTTGTCTACTCCGCTCCTGCATCTCTTGATCACGCAGTTGCGTCTTGTCCCGGGACTACCCATAGTTGGGTAGTTCATTTCCTTCCTAGTATGAGGGACTTAGTACCATGCTAGGTATCGGTTTATGATGAGTATGATATAGATATGCCGGTTACGGCTTTGAGGTTTACGAGTTGGATATGATCCTTATGGATCCCTTGGGTCTAGGTGTGACCCTTTGTGTGATAATAGATTGATATGTATATATGTATGCCTTGTATAGGCCGCGTTGTCCTCCAGATTGGAGTGGACGTATTTGAGAGTTGATCATAGTTGGGATTACTTCCGAGACTGAGGTAAGTCCATAGGACTTACTTAGCTGCCATCTCTATATTGGATGTTGCATGAGTGGTGTATGTTTATGCTTGCTAGCATGCTATACTGTTATTACCGACCTATGGTTTAGTGACTGCCCATTGTAGGGCCGTGACATTTATCCTTTCGTCCCGCTGGGAGACTGGAGATTCTCTACGGGCAAGTCAGTTCTGGATTGTGGTGCGGGCTTTCTCCACTCCCATAGGGTATACGGAGACGGTGACCGCATCACCACTCCAGCTTGCATTAGCACCGGGAGGCGAGGGTTATATTCCTCGTGTCACATATATTCATATTGATATCCTTATATATACGATTTGAGTGTTGGACTATATTTATAAAGATTATAAAATGGGTAAATGCGTGATATCATGATGAGGTGTTTAATATTCTTGATATGTGATTGTGCTTATGTTCATCTTATATATGTGTATGGTTAGCCAACGGTTTTATACCGTGTTGTAGATCCCTCGCAGGTTAGGAGAACTGCAGAGTGATCCAGAGAGGGTGATCTGCTGAGGGCTTCGTACACTTGTTCGTCCTCGTGGGTTTGGGACCTTTTTCTCTTGTACATATTCGTTATGTTTTGATTGTACTCAGCAGTACTCTGTATAACCTTTTGAGATTTATATATATCAGTTTAATGTTTTGTTTTAATCTATCTGTGCCTTGTTGTAAGATCGGTGAAATTGTTGTCAGGCTAAGGTCATGATCCATTGTGAGATCCTAGCCCAGTAGCACTCCGAGTCCTACAAATTTGGGGTGTTACAAAGTTGGTATCAGATCCCAAGTTGACAATAATGGCACTAGTAATTTGCGATAAAGGTCGAATGGATAAATAAACAGAACCCGAAAGGGGTCTGACTTTTCAAAAGATTTTTGGTTTGAAATGAGTACAAATGTTTTGGGTTAGTGTGTACGTGAAGTCATCACCCCTCTGAAGATCTCGATAGTATATATATATATATATAGATATTTTGTTGTGATTGATTTGATATATACATACGGCATATATATAGTCTTCTAAGTTAGGTTTACATCCGCTGCAGATGGTTCATACTAGAGCCCTACCTGCAGCTGGACGAGGTAGAGGTAGACCCCCTCTACGTAGAGGACGGGGTAGGACTCCTGCTGCTGATCTACGTGCAACAGAGGAGATTCACGACGATGTTGCTGAGAGAGTCGTTCCCGAGACTGGGAATGGGGCAGCTGGGAGGCAGGAATCACAGGGAGCCCGGTCAAATGGCTCAGATCGTGTCTCCATGGAGGGACCAGCCTTCCGAGAGTATATCAGACGGGTAGAGGAGGCCACCAGGGCAGGTAGACGTACTCCTGATCTTCCCGCACATGAGGGATCCACTAGGAGATCCCATATAGTGACTCAGGTGCCAGCTGTACCGGCACCTGCTGCTGAGATTCCTCCGGTTCGAGAGGAGCATAGAGGGCCTCGACCAGACAGTTGGTTGAAGGCATTTCATCAGTTGGGAGTACCCCCTTTCTCTGGGAAGGTGGGTTAGAGGTGGAGCTGTGGATAGGGCATGTGGACTCGGCTTTAGAGTCTATCAGATGTCCAGCTGACAGGAAGATAGAGTTTGTGCAGACTCTGTTCAAAGGGATCCACTAGGAGTTTGTGCAGACTATGATCAGGGAGCATTTCTGCCCTGCCTCACAGAGGAGGGAGAAACTGCGCGACTTTGTTGAGGCTGGATTTGATGATGTACCAGTCTCAGAGGCTACCAGGAGGTTTCAGGAGGAGCTGGCTTTACTGGGTCCAACTGCACCTTCTGTTGATCAGCATGTTTATCTTTTCTCTCGACGATTGAGGGATGGTACCCGAGCCTATATGGAGGGTTTTCACTGTGAGTCCTTGATAGACTATCAGGACAGAGCTGCAGATTATGAGAGAGAGAGAGAGCTGGGCAGAGGAGAGCTTCTCAAGCCGAAGGGTCTGAGAAGAGACAGCGTACGGGGCAGGCCAGTGGTACTGTTGGAGCTGCTAGTGTTGGGCGTAGTCAGAGACGCCAGGGTCGTTCTGTATCTGCACCAGCTACATAGAAGGGACGATAGTGTTATAACTGTGGAGATCCAGGACATATGAGGCCAGAGTGCACGAGGCCATTAGTGACGTGTTTTACCTGTGGTAGACAAGGTCATCGAGCCGTTTACTGCCGCCAGGGCGGAGCTGCATCTCAGCAGGGTTCTTCTCCTGCTAGTGTAGCGGGAGGTGGGCAGAGGCCACCTCCGCAGCAGCATCAGATACAAGGACAACAGACAGTCCCAGATCGCCCTACGACTCAGGGATCTGCTCCTGCTAGTGTAGCGGGAGGTGGGTAGAGGCCACCTCCGCAGCAGCAGCAGATACAGGGACAACAGAGAGTCCCAGATCGCCCTACGACTCAAGGATCTGCTCCTGGGCCGAGTAGAGGTAGAGGCCGTGGTGGGAGCACCACTGATACTAGAGGCCCACAGGGTCGTGTTTTTGAGCTGAGGAGTGCAGATGAGCCAGCTGCACCTACTGCTACAGGTACCATTTTGATTCATGGTTTACCTGTTAGAGTTTTATTTGATACTGGTGCTACGCATTCTTTTATTTCCGATGCCTGTGTAGAGCGTCTTGGTTTAGATACAGTTGAGGGGATGCCCTTTATTATAGGGTTACCCGATGGTGGTAGGGTCAGAGGTACCCGTGAGATTCACGGTTATCCCATTTCTGTAGGGACCCGTGTGTTACTAGTTGACTTCTTTGTCATGCCATTAGAGCATGAAGAAGTCATTTTAGGTATGGACTGGATGGATAGACACTCTGCAGTCCTAGATGTAGGTAGGAGGATTGTTACTCTCTCTACCGAGTTAGGCCAGATAGAGGTTTTCCGAGGTTGGGACCTTGGAAAGACAGGTATTGTTATCAGCGCTATACGGGCAGCCAGATTGATTGCACAGGGTTACGAGACCTTCTGGTGTTATGCCATGAAGGAGGGGGAGAGTCCAGCTGTAGAGGACATCCTAGTTGTTTGTTAGTTCACAGATGTGTTTGTTGAGCCGTCCAGTTTGCCACCTCAGAGGAGTGTGGATTTCAGTATTGAGTTAGAGCCTGGTACTAGACCGATCTCGAAGGCCCCATACAGGATGGCGCCTATCGGGATGCTGGAGCTAAAGAAGCAACTCGAGGAGTTGGCTAAGAAGGGCTTTATTCGCCCTAGCGTGTCCCCGTGGGGAGCACCTGTCCTCTTCGTACGGAAGAAGGACGGATCACTGAGATTATGTATAGATTACAGAGAGCTGAACAAGGTGACCATCAAGAACAAGTATCCACTGCCTCGTATTGATGATTTTTTAGATCAGCTACAAGGAGCGACTGTGTTCTCCAGGATTGACCTGCGTTCCGGGTATCACCAGCTGAGGGTGAGGGAGCAAGATGTGCACAGGACAACATTCAGGACCAGATATGGACACTACGAGTTTGTAGTGATGCCATTTGGACTTACGAATGTCCCATCCGTCTTTATGGAGTTGATGAACAGTATCTTCATCGACTTCCAGGATCAGTTTGTGGTGGTTTTCATTGATGACATTCCAGTATACTCTCGCAGTAGAGAGGAGCATGCAGGACATCTGAGGATTGTATTGCAGGTTCTGCGGGATAGAGAACTTTATGCTAAGTTCTCTAAGTGTGAGTTCTGGATTCCAGAGGTAGCATTCCTGGGTCATGTGGTTTCAGCTGAGGGGATCAAGGTGGATCCAGCGAAGATAGAGGCAATAGCAGCATGGACTACACCGACGAACGTCAAGGAAGTACGTAGTTTCCTTGGCCTAGCCGGTTATTACAGACACTTTGTGGAGGGATTTTTTGTGATCGCCCGTCCACTGACAAGTTTGTTGAGGAAAACTACCAGATTTGTGTGGTCTGATAAGTGCATGCAGAGTTTAGAGGAGTTGAAGAGGCGTTTGACTTCTGCTCCTATTTTGGCACACTCAGAGGGTACTGAGGATTTCGTGGTATACAGTGATACATCCAAGCTAGGCTTGGGATGTGTTTTGATGCAGCGAGGTAGAGTGATTGCATATGCGTCTCGACAGCTGAAGACGTATGAGGAGAACTACCCGACTCATGATCTGGAGTTGGCAGCGGTAGTTCATGCACTGAAGATTTGGAGACATTACTTGTATGGTGCTACGTGTCAGATCTTTACAGACCATAAGAGTCTGAAGTACATTTTCACGCAACGGGAATTGAATAACCGCCAGCGTAGGTGGCTCGAGCTGATCAAGAATTTTGATTTGGAGATTCTGTACCATCCAGGGAAGGCGAACGTTGTCGCCGACGCCCTGAGCAGGAAGACGCCTCAAGAGCAGGCGATTACGAGATTGACAGTTCAACATCAGTTGCAGAGAGATTTGATCTGGTTAGAGTTAAACATCTAGTTTCCTGATGAGGATGCCCAGCTGCATACTTTAGAGGTCCTTCCTGATCTGTTGGGCGAGATCCAACAAAAGCAGGAGACCTGCCCGACTTTGATGAGGATCAGAGAGCGGACGTCTCGGGATGAGGCACCACAGTTCCTGCTAGGAGCAGATGGAGTTATGAGACGCCGCGGTCGCGTTTGTGTACCTGCTGATATAGAGCTGAGACAGAGGATTTTACAGGAGGCTCATTGCACCCCTTACTCTGTACATCCAGGTACGAGTAAGATGTATCAGGATTTAAGACGTTCATACTGGTGGGGAGGGTTGAAGCCCGATGTAGCCAGATTTGTAGCTCAGTGTGCGACCTGTCAGCAGGTCAAGATCGAGCATTTCAGACCTGGAGGTGAGCTCCATCCACTTCCTGTTCCACATAGGAAGTGGGAGGACGTCACCATGGATTTTGTGACTGGACTAAGGCTGAGCCGGAGTTTTAATGTCATCTGGGTCATTGTGGATAGGTTGACGAAGACGGAACGTTTCATTCCTATTAGGGAGACGTGGCCGGTGAGAAGATTAGCTGAGGAGTACACTAGGCAGATAGTGAGACTCCATGGTGTACCGAGGACGATCGTCTCAAACAGATATGGACGATTTACCTCGAGATTCTGGTAGCAGATTCAGATTGCCCTAGGGACGAGTTTGCACTTCACAACTGCGTTCCATCCTCAGAAAGATGGTCGGTCAGAGAAGACTATTCAGACCCTGGAAGATATGCTACGAGCTTGTGTGTTGGAATGAGGGCAAGTGTGGACAGATCATCTCCCACTTGTTGAGTTCTCCTACAACAACAGCTGGATGCATCTATTGGGATGACCCCATATGAGGCACTGTATGGACAGAGATGTCGTACCCCGTTATGCTGGGATGAGCAGAGCAGTGTCAATGGTTTGGCACCTGATCAGATTCAGGATGATATGGCTCGAGTAGCACTGATCGAGAGCGTACGCTGACTGCACAGAGCCGTCAGAAGTCTTATGCTGACAGGAGGCGTAGAACCTCTAGAGTTTCAAAGTTGGAGCCCATGTGTGGCTGAGAGTGTCCCCGACACGAGGTGTTAGGCGTTTTTGGCATTAAGGGAAAGTTGAGCCCCCGATATGTCGGACCGTTCGAGATTCTGGATCGGGTTGGTAGCGCAGCTTACAGATTAGTCTTGCCTCCGAGATTAGAGGGTGTTCACCCTGTATTATCATGTGTCTCAGCTGAGGGAGTACATACCAGACCCGAGACACATCGTGAGTTATGATGATTTGGTGGTTGAGCCGGACCACACGTTTGCTGAGCATCCTATTGCAGTCCTAGAGCGAGGTATGAAACGCCTGCGTTCGAAGGACATTTCTATGTTGAGGATACAGTGGTCGAGACGAGGAAGTGATGAGGCTACATGGGAGACTGAGGATAGTATCCAGAGAAACTATCCAGAGTTCTATCCGAGATAGGTGCACCAGTAGGCTCACCGAGTAGATCTTAGTACTAGCTTGGTGAGTCTTATGTGCTTATATGCTTATATGCTATGATGTGCTTATTTTCATACTAGCTTTGATGTGATTATGATCTTATTAGATCTTGTTGTGCTAGTATGATTCTTGTTTATAGCTGGAGATGGTTCTTTCCTCCATGTTATTGTGATATGATAGGTTTAGCTGGAGCATGGTTCTTTCCTCCATGCTATTTTGATGGACATAGTAGTGTTGGGGATGTTCTTCCCTCCATGCCTTTCTGTTATGGATATGATACGGCTAGAGATGTGATTCCTCTATGCCTTGTGATATATTTATGGTTTGGCTAGAGATGGTTTTCCTCTAGGCCCTGGATAGGATAGTTTACTTGCTGGAGTTGATGAGTTTCCTCCATGCTTATGTTGAGGTTATAGAGAGAGTTGTACCTCGGCTTATGGAGTCGAGTAGTTTCAGGACTTTGAAAGTTTTCGGGACGAAACTTGTTTTTAGGGGGGTGAGATGTGAGAGCCCTATTCTTTCGGACCGAGTTTTGGTCCTTAGCCGAGATTGGCTTTGGGGCTGAGTTTGGTCTTTCCGCACCCACGGGCCAGGACTGCCGCTCCTGCGGGTTTCCGCCACTACCATCACAAGGAACCACCCTGCGGTTTCCGGCGTCTGCCAGCCGGTTTCGTTGACTCCTCTTGACCCGTGTTTTACCTTTCCCTTACTTCTTTCTTTTCCCTTGGCTGATCAAGGGTTCTTCTTCACTTCTCTCCTCTAGTCTTACGTCCTTCTTGCTTCTTCATTCCTTCCTTTGATCTTGTTCTTGTTCTCCTTGGAGTTTTGCATTGAAAGTTGTGTTTTGTGATTGTTGTTGACGTCAGAGGTGTGTATGCTGAGCTTGGAAGCCAGCTACTGTGTGTGTGACCTCTTCCATGCAGCCTAAGGATCCTTCAGTAGTGGTGAGTTCTTGCTTCTTCTCCTTCTTTTCTTCATTGATTTCCATCTCTTTAGCTAGGATTAGATGTTTGGACATAGGATGATGTTGGAATGTGTATGTTGTTGCATGATGTGTGATTTTGATGGAGAGAAGACGTGATTCTGATCAACGGGGTGAAGGAGCCGAAAGAGAAGCCGCGGGATTTCAGCATTCTGCACTGTCGGCGCCCCGCCCTAGGAAGCGCCGTCTGCGGGCTGATCCCTGCCGCGCCTGTGGGAAACTTGTTCCGCTCCTGCGTCCCTTGATCACGCGGGCGCGTTTTGTCTCAGGACTACCTATAGTAAGGTAGCTCCTTTTCTTTCCTAGTATGAGGGAACTAGTTACCATGCTAGGTATCGGATGATGATGAGTATGTTATAGATTATGCCGGTTACGGCTTTGAGGTTTACGAGTTGGATATGATCCTTATGGATCTCTTGGGTCTAGATGTGACCCCTTTTGTGTGATAGGAGTTTGATATATATATGTATGCCTTGTATAGGCCGTGTTGTCCTCCAGTTTGGAGTGGACCTGAGTGAGAGCTGATCGTAGTGATACGACTTCTGAGATTAGGTAAGTCCATAGGACTTACTTAGCTGTCATCCTTATATTGGATGTGTGCATGTGTGGTGTTTGTTATATGCTTTATAGCATGCGTTATGATGGTCACCGACCTATGTTATATTGACCGCCCATTGTAGTGGTTGTGACAACTTACCTTTCATCCCGTAGTGGAGTCTGGGAAGTTCTCTCTATAAGCTAGTTAGTTTTGGTATACGGGAAGGGCACCTACCAATCCATATGGTATACGGGAAAGTGCGCTGATACTACTCCAGCTAGCTATTGCACGCAGAGGCCGAGGGTTATATATATTTCCTCGTGTCACGTATATTTATATATACGATTTATACACTCTTGAGTGTTTGGACTTATTAAAGATAATAAACCGGGTAAATGTGTGATATCATGATGAAGTGTTAATATTATTGATATGTGATTGTGCTCTAGCATCTTCTTATATATGTGTATGGTTAACTAACGGTTTTATACCGTGTTGTAGAGACTTTGCAGGTTAGGAGAGGTGCAGAGTGATCCAGAGGGTGATCTGCTGAGGGTTCCGTACAATGGGTGTTATCGTGGGATTTTGGGTTATTATTATTGTACGGATTTCTGTTTGACTTTGTACTCAGCAGTACTCTGTATCATCCCTTTTGATATATATATATATAATATATATATATATATGTATATATATATATAAGTTTATATGTTTTGTTTTTAATCAATTTGTGTTTGTTGTAAGATTCAGTGAACTTGTTGTCAGGCTAGGGTCCAGGATCCATTGTGAGACCCTAACCTAGTAGCACCTCGAGTCCTACGATTTAGGTGTTACACGCACCGACCGTCAAACCCGGGAAGATCCCCGGTACCGTCCCGACTCGACCAACAATCATGGTCGTCAGAATGATCGCTTCCGGACGCTGTCGCCAACGGTCAACCCGACAACCGACGACCCTTGACTTTGATGAGTATGATGAGCAAAACAACTTCAACGAGTTCTCCGGTGATGAATCCAACTTGGAACGGGTGGCACATGACTGTCCGTGGCACCCACCCATCATAGAACCTTATGAGAACTAAGACGAGGTGAAGAATGGTTGCCTCCCCAAACCCACCTAGGCATGAACCATCCGTTCATGAGCGCCAACAGCCTCAAGGCCGCCACCGGCGAGCCCGTGCCGATTATGCCTACATTTCACCGCCCCGCCCGGACCCCTACCGAGCTCGTAGGGAAGGTAAGGTTAAATTCCCTATCTTTCATGGTGAATATGATCCGTGTGTTTCTCTTGATTGGGCGCAGGATATGAAACGAGCCTTGAAACATTGTCATTATGAGGAGGAATATGAGAAAATCGAGGCGGCAACTCTTTACTTTGAAGGAGATGTCAAGTCTTGGTGGAACCGGTATGAGACCACCCGTGAGAGGCGAGGATGGGCACCGATTGCGACCTTTGAGCAATTGATCTATGTCATGACCAAGAAGTACGTGCCCGAGGACTTCAAGAATAATATGCGGTTGCAAATTGCCGAGTTCAAACAAGGCAACCTCACTCCGGTGGCTTACTTGGCCAAACTCGAGGACATGCACATTAAGGCCGGCGTCTCGGCCTCCCCCTCTGCCCTTAGCACCAAATTCATGAGTGGGCTTAATGCTTCAATTCGGCGCCCGCTCGAGATTGTCCCGTACAAGGATTTGGGAGCATTGTTCCATGCCGCCATGAAGCTTTACAAACAACAACTCGAAACGCCTCGGTATTCCAGGTATAATTATTCCTCGAGTCAATATCTGTATTCTTCTAACACACGTTCTCGAGATGTGCCTAGTTCTCCAACTGCCGACGCTTCCAAAGGAGCCCAACGGACGGGTCAATCCAATAGGCAAGCGGGTAACGAGAGGGCACCAAACCGTGGCCCCGCGGCCCCGGCACCCGCGCCTCCCGTTCGAGGTCAACAAGGACCTTCACCGGCGGCTCGCCCAAGGGAGCCCGTGTGTTACAAATGTAGCGGTTTTGGTCACGTTTAACATGATTGTCCAAATACCAAGCGGGTTTTGTTTGTCGACCCATTGCATTTCGAGGACGAAGATGAGCATCAAGATGGCGATATCATCATTGAGGATGACCAAGACGCCGACCCGCACTTTGGAATGGATACATGTGACGATGAGCTTGCTTGCACCCCGGCAAAACCCGGTAAATTCGCTCTTGTTTCTCGTCGTATTTTGGCTATTAAAGAGTTTATCCCTATTGATCAACGCGAGAATCTCTTGCACTCTCGTTGTTTGGTCAATAATTCGAGCCTTTCTCTCATCGTTGACGGGGGTTCTTGTTGCAATATTGTCAACAAACGAGTGGTAAAACACTTCAAGTTGCCTACGACCCCCCACCCAAACACCTTACGGACTCCAAGGATTTCCGATAAGGCATGTGACACCGTCACACAACAAGCTTGGGTGACGTTTTCTATTGGCGCCTATGTTGATAAGGTCCTTTGTGATGTTATCAAGATGGACGCCACACATGTCCTATTAGGACGACAATGGCAATTCGATCGTCGAACGTTTCATGATGGTTATCTTAACCGGTACATGTTCCAATATAATGGAAAACCGGTCACACTTTTGCCTATGACTCCGCACGCGAAATTTTGGTTGACTATGGCAACAATCTATGACTATGCGGAACGGAAGAGGCAACAATCTA